>CM042407.1:26769784-26774784 GCA_023634145.1 Thymallus thymallus | reverse complement strand
TGGAGTGTGGTGTCAAAAAATCAGAGCATCTCTTTATTGTGGACAGACCTCTCCCCATCTTTACAACCATTGAATCTATGTGTTTAGACCATGACAGTTTACAATCTAAGGTAACACCAAGTCATTTAGTCTCCTCAACTTGTTCAACAGCCACACCATTCATTACCAGATTCATCTGACGTATAGAGCTTTGGAAATGATTTGTACCAAATACAATGCTTTTAGTTTTAAAGATGTTCAAGACCCGTTTATTACTGGCCACCCATTCCAAAACTGACTGCAACTTCTTGTTAAGGGTTTCAGTGACTTCATTAGCTGTGGTTGCTGACACGAATGTGGTTGAATCATTAGCATAGATGGACACACATGCTTTGTGGATGTCGATTAAGGCCCCCCCCCCCAATCAGTTGTACAACTGACTAGGTATCCCCCTTTCCCTGTCCTTTGTTTAATGCCAGTGGCAGGTCATTGGTAAAAATAGAAAATAGTAGAGGGCCTAGATAGCTGCCCTGCGGTACACCACACCCTACATGTTTGACATTAGAGAAGCTTCCATTAAAGAAAACCCTCATATCTCTATCATAATCTGTTAAAATGTTACTGGAGTTTTTACCCTTGTAGGATGGAGGCCAGAGAAAAAAAGTGGTTAACAATCTGGAAAATAGAATTGCGTCAGCTAGGCTTTTCTACTATAGCTAATAGAATAGATTTGATTGGTTGCTAACTAACAGAATATATTATATTGACTGCTAGCTAACAGAATATATTCTATTGGCTGCTAACTAACAGATGAGATTATATTGGACGCTAACTAACAGAGGAGATTCAATTGACTGCAATAGCTGAGGAGATTCCATTGGATGCTCTGAGGAGGGAGTTTTGCTTTTATTTAGGAAGAGTGTGAATTCACAATCATCTCTCGCCTCCCTCCCACTCCTCCCTCCTTATCCCTTTCTCCCTCCCCCTCTTTCTCTCCCTCCTCTCTCTACTCCTAACATATGTTAACACGTCTACCAGATCTAATCAGAATAGGAGGAACAGGAGAAACATGCAGAGTCTCATTCTAAATCAGAGCCTATGTGGTATGGATCCATCAGGAGAAGATGTTGTCTAGTGCTGTTATTGTAGCAGTAGTGTCACCCTTGACCAACCCTTGATGTTAAAGTGTTATGATGAATCCCCCTGCCCTCTCCTCTGGTTGTTAGGACAGTGGGATTCTGACTGTCACCCAGAGCTGGTTGTCATGGTTTCACCTGCCTGGGTTGTATTGGTGGTGACTGTCTCTGCATATATTTACATGTACATTAATGCATTCACTGTACCCTGTCTATGCCTGCATTTGCACGTCATTAGCATTCCCTGAGCTTCAGATGTGTGTTCACTTTGTCAGAGGTTACCTCATGGCCCTCTGCACTTTTATCAAGTGCAGAGTGGTGTGTGTGTGTGTTTCAGTTTGTGATGGATATTGTAAAGTGGTGTTGTGCTTCCCCTCTCTTTCCCAGCTGGCATAATGTATGTCCATGTTGCCAAGGCAGCCAGTGTCTATAGTGGGAGACCAGGGGTGCAGGTGTGAGTGTCTGCGGGGGAGGGTGGGGTAATGAATAATAGATGGGAAGTGGATCAATAACACAGTGAATCACTGAGACCGAATAACAATTTAAGCTTGGCCAACTTCGCCATTTAAATGTATATGTTCATATAAAATTCAATAGTTATAGTACCCAACATCCAATTTGGACCAAACTTTTATTTATTAATGAAATGTTTTTTTGTGTGTTAAAAATTAGTAATGTTAAAATAAAATCACAATACACATTTAGTAATGACATAATGCATTTTAAACTTCACGCACAGTAACACTTTGTATGACTTAATACAATTATTTTAACGATAGGAGTGTCACACCCTGATTTGTTTCACCTGTCTTTGTGATTGTCTCCACCCCCCTCCAGGTGTCGCCCATCTTCCCTCATTATCCCCAGTGTATTTATACCTGTGTTCTCTGTTCGGCTGTTGCCAGTTCGTTTTGTTCGTCAAGCCTACCAGTGGTTTTCCCCTTGCTCCTGTCCATTCTAAAGTTCCTGTTTTCTAGTTTTCCTGGTTTTGACCTCTGACCCTGAGACTGCTTGCCGTTCTTTAGCTTTTGGACTCGGATCTGGATTACTGACCTCTGCCTGCCCTTGACCTGTCGTTTTGCCTGCCCCATGTTCTAGTAATAAACTTGTGTTACTTCGACACTGTCTGCATCTGGGTCTTCCCTAAAACATGATAGGAGTAGAAAGAAAGGTGCATGTGGTTGTGCATTGATAAGCACACCAAAGTTGGCATTAATGATAAGCAATACAATAAAGATGGCATTTCTACCATAGCCTGCTGAATTTGCAAAATAACTTTTATTTTATTTTCGGCACAAATGAAAACGTGCCACTGACTCGTCCATGGATTGATGTTTCAACATTGTCTCAATGAAGAGTAACAGAGTGAAGCCTGAGCTGGAATGTGAAGCTAACTGGTGAAGCTAACTGGTTACAGTAACTTTAGAAAACCCTGAGTAGATCTAGCTTGCTTTGGCGATTCCCCTTTGGCATGACAGCGACCCATGATTTGGTTTTGTTTACCTGGCCACTGTTTCAAATGCATTTTCACGCTTCATGTATAAATCATCCTAAATTATCTAAATATGTATTTTGTAACTCAATGATATTACTTATAGAAAATGCTAATATAGGGACCATTAACTTTCTAGAATTCGATTTGTGGCACAAATATGTGCTAAAATGTTAGCATTTGAAACAGTGGCCAGGTAAACAAAACCAAAGCATGGGTTGCTGTCATACCTGGTCCACAGACTGATTACAGGGTAAGAAAATCAATATGAAATTGTGTAATTTGGGTGAACTATCTCTTAAACAATGGGGGAGAGGGGGGTACTTAAAAAAATGATCACCTAATAGCAGAAACACCACCATCTAGTCGTCAGAACCTGGTAACATCAGGTTGTAGGATGGGATATACTGTACAGTTTAAGTCGGAAGTTTATTTACACCTCAGCCAAAATACATTTAAACTCACATTTTCACAATTCCTGACATTTAATACTTGTAAAAGTAGGATCACCACTTTATTTTAAGAATGTGAAATGTCAGAATAATAGAGATAATTATTTATTCCAGCTTTTATTTCATTCATCACATTCCCAGTGGGTCAGAAGTTTACATACACTCAATTAGTATTTGTTTAACTTGGGACAAATGTTTCGGGTAGCCTTCCACAAGCTTCCCACAATAAATTGGGTGAAATTTGGCCCATTCCTCCTGACAGAACTGTGCTTCACGGTTGGGATGGTGTTCTTCGGCTTAAAAGCCTCCCCCTTTTTCCTCCAAACATAACAATGGTCATTATGGCCAAACAGTTCTATTTTTGTTTCATCAGACCAGAGGACATTTCTCCAAAAAGTACGATCTTTGTCCCCATGTGCGGTTGCAAACCGTAGTCTGGCTTTTTTATGGTGGTTTTGGAGCAGTGGCTTCCTTGACAGAGCGGCCTTTCAGGTTTTTTCGCTATAGGACTCGTTTTACTGTGGATATAGATACTTTTGTACCTGTTTCCTCCAGCATCTTCACAAGGGCCTTTGCTGTTGTTCTGGGATTGATTCGCATTTTTCGCACCAAAGTATGTTCACCTCTAGGAGACAGAACGTGTCTCCTTCCTGAGCGGTATGACGGCTGCATGGTCCCATGGTGTTTATACTCGTGTACTATTGTTTGTACAGATGACCATGGTACCTTCAGGCGTTTGGAAATTACTCCCAAGGATGAACCAGACTTGTGGAGGTCTACAATAATTTTTCTGAGGTCTTGGCTGATTTCTTTTGATTTTCCCATGATGTCGAGCAAAGAGGCACTGAGTTTGAATGTAGGCCTTGAAATACATCCACAGGTACACCTCCAATTGACTCAAATGATGTCAATTACCTATCAGAAGCTTCTAAAGCCATGACATAATTTTCTGGAATTTTCCAAGCTGTTTAAAGGCACAGTCAACTTAGTGTATGTAAACTTCTGATCCACTGGAATTGTGATATAGTGAATTATAAGTGAAATAATCTGTCTGTAAACAATTGTTGGAATAATAACTTGTGTCATGCACAAAGTAGATGTCCTAACTGACTTGCCAAAACTATAGTTTGTTAACATGAAATCTGTGGAGTGGTTGAAAAATGAGTTTTAATGACCTCAACCTAAGTGTATGTATACTTCCTACTTCAACTGTAAACCCAACAACTTCAATGACAAATTTCTCTGAACAGAAAAAAATAATACATCACCAAATTCACTGAGAATATGTTACATAGGATGAAAAAACAATACTCCAAGCCGCAGCTCCATACTACTTGTCAAGCATAGAGAACTGATACTATATACTCGTTGTTGGGTTGGGATTGGCATGGGGTGTGGGGGGGGTCCATGGATGGCTTTTGATGTTGTTAGAAAAAAAACTCATTGTTAGAAAAAAGTTTTGTCCAAATCGGATGTTAGGTACTATAATTATTTAATATTATATGAATCCTGTAAATTATATAAAATATCAATTAGCTTAATTTCTCAACTATCAAATCATATTTCAACAAAATAATGCTTCCGGAATTAATATATTTCAGAACAATCTTAGATGTGGGTGTCATGGTTTGCTGAAATGACATGTAACGACCCTGCATGTGCATAGAGAGTCAACATAACAACGTACAGGATCACACCACAGTCCACGGCTCAGTAGGGTGTGCGTGTGTGTGGGTGGTTGAAACTTGTGATTCTTGTGGGATAAAGAGAAGAGGGAGATGGGTAAAAGGGAAAGCTTGATTAAAGTTTCTCTCTATGCCTCTCTCCCCCTCCGCAGTACACTCTTAGAAGTAAAGGTGCTATCTATAACCTAAAAGGGTTCTTCGGCTGTCCCCATAGGAGAACCCTTTGAAGAACCCTTTTTGGTTCCAGGCAGAACCT
>CM042407.1:26724784-26767284 GCA_023634145.1 Thymallus thymallus | reverse complement strand
GAGAGAGAGAGAGAGAAAGAGAGAGAGAGGGAGAGAGAGAGAGAGAAATAGTGAAATAGAGAGAGATTTGAAATAGAAATAGCTTTCAATTTCTCTATTATACAATGCAAACTTGTCTTTGTGCTGACACAGTACCCAACCTACACACCATAACTAATGGGATGACACAGCTAATACAGGATGAGAGAGAGAGAGAGGAGAGAGAGAGAAGAGAGCGAGGGATGAAGTGACAGGGAGAGGGAGAGAGAAAGAAATTAAGAGAGAGGGAGACGGAGAGGGTGAGAGATGAAGAAAGAGGAAGGGAGAGATAGGGAGAGAGAGAGAGAGAGAGTGAGAGAGAGAGAGAGAGAGAGAGAGAGAGAGAGAGAGGGAGAGATGTAAGGCCTAGCACATAAAGGGGGGATCATTCCAGCTGAGGATGTCAGACAGAAAAGGCTTAATCTCCTCAAAGCAAATTATAATCTACACACACACTGATTGATTACACAACTCCTTTAGATCATTGCTCAGCACATTGCGGTTCTGGTCGTGGGATTTTATCATAAAACGCGTGAGGCATGTGTGTGTGTGTGTGTGTGTGTGTGTGTGTCTGTGTGTGTGTGTGTGTGTGTGCGTGCGTGCGTGCGTGCGTGCGTGCGTGCGTGCGTGCGTCCGTGCACATGAGTGACTATTTGAATAGAATGGATTTTCTATAAGGAGACTGGAAATAGAAATAGCTTTGAATTTATCTATTATACAACGCAAACTTGTCCTTGTGCTGACACAGTACCCAACCTACACACCATAACTAATGGGATGGCACAGCTAATACAGGATAAGAGAGAGAGAGGAGAGATAGAGGGATGAAGAGGGAGAGAGAAAGAGATGAAGAAATAGGGAGAGGGAGAGAGATGAAGCGGGAGAGAGATGAATAGAGAGAGAGAGGGAGAGGGAGAGAAGAGAGAGAGGGATGAAGTGAGGGGGAGAGGGAGAGAGATGAAGAGAGAGAGAGAGAGAGAGAGAGAGAGAGAGAGAGAGGGAGAGGGAGAGAAGAGAGAGAGGGATGAAGTGAGGGGGAGACGGAGAGAGATGAAGAGGGGGAGAGGGAGAGGGAGAGGGAGAGGGAATGAGTGAAGGAGAGCAGCATGTAAGCCTGCATGTAACAGGTCCAGTGGGTCAGATAATATATCTCTGTGGGGTGAGACAGGGATGCAGTTTAAGCCCCACCCTCTTCAACATATATATCAACGAATTGGCGAGGGCTTTAGAACAGTCTGCAGCACCCGGCCTCACCCTACTAGAATCTGAAGTCAAATGTCTACTGTTTGCTGACGATCTGGTGCGTCTGTCACCAACCAAGGAGGGCCTACAGCAGCACCTAGATCTTCTGCACAGATTCTGTCAGACCTGGGCCCTGACAGTAAATTGAGACTCTGCATGTAGAACTCTGCAAAAATATCCTCCGTATTCAACGAAAAACACCAAATAATGCATGCAGAGCAGAATTAGGCTGATACCCAGAAATTATCAAAATCCAGAAAAGAGCCGTTAAATTCTACAACCACCTAAAAGGAAGCGATTCCCGAACCTTCCATAACAAAGCCATCACCTACAGAGAAATGAACCTGGAGAATAATCCCCTAAGCAAGCTGGTCCTCGGGTTTTGTTCACAAACACAAACAGACCCCACAGAGCCCTAGGACAACAACGCATTTAGACCTAACCAAATCATGAGAAAACAAAAAGAGAATTGCTTGACACATTGGAAAGAATTAACAAAAAAACAGAGCTATTTGGCCCTAAACAGAGAGTACACGGTGGCAGAATACCTGACCACTGTGACTGACCCAAACTTAAGGAAAGCTTTGACTATGTAGAGACTCAGTGAGCATAGCCTTGCTATTGAGAAAAGCCGCCATAGGCAGACCTGTCTCTCAAGAGAAGACAGGCTATGTGCAGACTGTTCTTTTTCACAATCCCTGACATTTAATCCTAGTAAAAATTCTCTGTTTTAGGTCAATTCTGATCACCACTATATTTTAAGAATGTGAAAAATCTGAATAATAGTAGAGAGAATTATTTATTTCAGCTTTTATTTCTTTCATCACATTCTCAGTGGGTCAGAAGTTTACATAGACTCAATTAGTATTTGGTAGCATTGCCTTTAAATTGTTTAACTTGGGTCAAATGTTTTGGGTAGCCTTCCACAAGCTTCCCACAATAAGTTGGGTGAATTTTGGCCCATTCCTCCTGACAGAACTGGTGTAACTGAGTCAGGTTTCTAGGCCTTCTTGCTCACACATGCTTTTTCTGCCCACAAATGTTCTATAGGATTGAGGTCAGGGCTTTGTGATGGCCACTCCAATAACTTCCCTTTGTTGTCCTTAAGCCATTTTGCCACAACTTTGGAAGTATGCTTGGGGTCATTGTCCATTTGGAAGACCCATTTGCGGCCAAGCTTTAACTTCCTGACTGATGTCTTGAGATGTTGCTTCAATATACAGCGGGTGAAATAAGTATTGAACACGTCACCATTTTTCTCAGTAAATATACAGTGGGGAGAACAAGTATTTGATACACTGCCGATTTTGCAGAATTTCCTACTTACAAAGCATGTAGAGGTCTGTAATTTGTATCATATGTACACTTCAACTGTGAGAGACGGAATCTAAAACAAAAATCCAGAAAATCACATTGTATGATTTTTAAATAATTAATTTGCATTTTATTGCATGACATAAGTATTTGATCACCTACCAACCAGTAAGAATTCCGGCTCTCACAGACCTGTTAGTTTTTCTTTAAGAAGCCCTCCTGTTCTCCACTCATTACCTGTATTAACTGCACCTGTTTGAACTCGTTACTTGTATAAAAGACACCTGTCCACACACTCAATCAAACAGACTCAAACCTCTCCACAATGGCCAAGACCAGAGAGCTGTGTAAGGACATCAGGGATCAAATTGTAGATCATCCTGCACAAGGCTGGGATGGGCTATAGGACAATAGGCAAGCAGCTTGGTGAGAAGGCAACAACTGTTGGCGCAATTATTAGAAAATGGAAGAAGTTCAAGATGACGGTCAATCTTCCTCGGTCTGGGGCACCATGCAAGATCTCACCTCGTGGGGCATCAATGATCATGAGGAAGGTGAGGGATCAGCCCAGAACTACACGGCAGGACCTGGTCAATGACCTGAAGAGAGCTGGGACCACATTCTCAAAGAAAACCATTAGTAACACACTACGCCGTCATGGATTAAAATCCTGCAGCGCACGCAAGGTCCCCCTGCTCAAGCCAGCGCATGTCCAGGCCCGTCTGAAGTTTGCCAATGACCATCTGGATGATCCAGAGGAGGAATGGGAGAAGGTCATGTGGTCTGATGAGACAAAAATAGAGCTTTTTGGTCTAAACTCCACTCGCCGTGTTTGGAGGAAGAAGAAGGATGAGTACAACCCCAAGAACACCATCCCAACCGTGAAGCATGGAGGTGGAAACATCATTCTTTGGGGATGCTTTTCTGCAAAGGGGACAGGACGACTGCACCGTATTGAGGGGAGGATGGATGGGGCCATGTATCGCGAGATCTTGGCCAACAACCTCCTTCCCTCAGTAAGAGCATTGAAGATGGGTCGTGGCTGGGTCTTCCAGCATGACAACGACCCGAAACACACAGCCAGGGCAACTAAGGAGTGGCTCCGTAAGAAGCATCTCAAGGTCCTGGAGTGGCCTAGCCAGTCTCCAGACCTGAACCCAATAGAAAATCTTTGGAGGGAGCTGAAAGTCCATATTGCCCAGCGACAGCCCTGAAACCTGAAGGACCTGTATGGAGGAGTGGGCCAAAATCCCTGCTGCAGTGTGTGCAAACCTGGTCAAGAACTACAGGAAACGTATGATCTCTGTAATTGCAAACAAAGGTTTCTGTACCAAATATTAAGTACCAAATATTGCTTTTCTGATGTATCAAATACTTATGTCATGCAATAAAATGCAAATTAATTACTTAAAAATCATACAATGTGATTTTATGGTGAAATGATTGTCTTTCCACTTCCGTATTATGGCCCCAACCAATGCCATCATTATGTTTTGCAACAATTAGGTTGTGAATGTCTTGAGACAGCTCTTTGCTTTTACCCATCATGAGATGTGTCTTGTGTGACACCTTGGCAATGAGACCTTTTTGTAGGTCATCAGTTGGGACTGAACCAGCTGATATTAATTTGCACTGACAGGGGGCTGGATTGCTTTTTAATTACTGATAGATTTCAGCTTTTGTCTTGGCTTTCCATGCCTTTTTGAACCTCCCTTTCTTCATGTGTTCAATACTTTTTCCCTGTGTCATTTCACATTATTACACATAACGTAATTTCTGAACTTATTTGTTTTGGTTTCTTTGTATGTATGGATTACTTGGGTTGTTACCAACATCTGGTGAAACGTTCATGTCAATAGCACCTTTGGAAATATATTTACTGAGAAAAATGGTGACGTGTTCAATACTTATTTCACCCGCTGTATATATATATATATATACACACACTATATATGCAACTATATTTATGGAACTTTACAAAAGTACCAGAGAATTTCTTTAAGGAAGTGTTTTTCCTGAGTCAGTCCCTATATACTTTTTTTCAGGGGGTGCTGCAGCACTCTCAGCACCCATACTTCCTGAGGCTATGCCTGAGAGTGACTAGGGACTGACTCAGGAAAACCACTTCCTTAAAGAAATTATCTGGTACTTTTGTAAAGTTATTATTATTATGTGCAGGTATGTGCTCTCTCTCTCTCTCTCTCTCTCTCTCTCTCTCTCTCTCTCTCTCCTCTCTCTCTCTCTCTCTCTCTCTCTCAGCCATTGGGTTCATTGGATAACGCTGGGCAGGCCTTATGCTAGCTGCCCCTTTTTTATTTATTTATTTAAATTCTTATTTACAATGACGGCCTACCAAAAGTCAAAAGACCTCCTGCGGGGACGGGGGCTGGGATTAAAACAAACAAAAAAAATATATAAATATAGGACAAAACATACATCACGACAAGAGAGACAAAACAAAACTACCCAAAGAGATATCTAAGACAACAACATAGCAAGGCAGCAACACATGACAAACACAGCATGGTATCAACACAACATGGCAGCAACCAACATGGTAGCAACACAACATGGTAGCAGCACAAAACATGGTACAAACATTATTTGGCACAGACAACAGCACAAAGGGCAAGAAGGTAGAGATGACAATACATCACGCAAAGCAGCCACAACTGTCAGTAAGAATGTCCATGATTGAGTCTTTGAATGAAGAGATTGAGATAAAACTGTCCAGTTTAAGTGTTTGTTGCAGCTCGTTCCAGTCGCTAGCTGCAGCAAACTGAAATGACGAGCGACCCAGGGATGTGTGTGCTTCGGGGAGCTTTAACAGAATGTGACTGGCAGAACGGGTGTTGTATGTGGAGGATGAGGGCTGCAGTAGATATCTCAGATAGGGGGGAGTGAGGCCTAAGAGGGTTTTATAAATAAGCATCAACCAGTGGGTCTTGCGACGGTTATACAGAGATGACCAGTTTACCGAGGAGTATAGAGTGCAGTTACCCCTTCAAATGTGAGGGGCTGAAGCTCATTGGCTAGAACTCGAATTGTTAGGTGGATGGCCAATGTGGGGGGAAATGGTGTTTCACAGTTTTCAGAAAACAGCCGCTTTCAAATAGATTATATGTGTATAATCTACACATAGACACATCCATCCCAAAACTACTATCTTAGTCGCATGTCTTTAAGTCCTCTGCAGACACACAAACACCATGCAAACACACACACACACACACACACACACACACACACACACACACACACACACACACACACACACACACACACACACACACACACACACACACACACACACACACAAACACAAACACACACTGATCTAGCTCTGGTGCTAAATATAATCTTTTCAGTAGTAGGATAAAGCAGATACAGTGCGTGTGTGTGTGTGTGTGTGTGTGTGTGTGCGTGTGTGCGTGTGTGTGCGTGTGTGTGTATGTATCCAGTCTGGGCAGGAGTCCATACCACTGTGTAGTCTGGGGAAACCACACCAACATCTGAAACACAACCACAACTCAGACAAACTCCCTCCTTCTGTCTATCAACAGCCAGACCCCTGACTCCCAAATCTGACCCCTACCTTCTAGACGGTCATTTAGATCTGATAGGATTGAATCTATCTAGGTATAGCCTAAGTTATAGTCGTAGTTCACCAGCAAGGTCGCTCAAGATCCACTTTGAAATCAGGACGTCGGGAGATGCTTTCAGAACCGGCCACTAGGGGCAACGGTGAGCGCTATTACCTTCAAGTAGGCTTGGGTTTTTCTAAGGCATTGTTGGCGGGGGTGGCGGATAGACAAATTGGTCAAACGGTGAGATCTTGTTGAGCTCACACACATTTATTGCCCTCAGGTTGTGAGGATCAGATCTTCAGTTCCACTAAACCTTCCTCTCTAACCTGGCTCTCAGAACAGATTAACAGTAGAGAATAGACAGAACAGTAGACTGAGCTACACTCAGGGATCCAAAAGGGTTCTTCGGTTGTCCCATAGGAGAAACCTTTTTGGTTCCAGGCAAAACTCTGGGGAAAGGGTTCCACATGGAACACAATTGTGTTCTACCTGGAACCAAAATGGTTCTACCTCTATTGTTTTCTATATCTCATTACCGTGATATAGCAGAGTGTTTTTCAACATCATGCTCTCATTCTCTACTGTACACTCATAGAAAAAAAAATGTCCCCCTAGGAGAATCCTTTGAAGAACCTTTTTTGGTTCTAGATAGCACCTTTTTTTAAAGAGTGTACAGTAGAGAAAGAGAGCATGATATTGAAAAACGGTCTGCTTTATCATGGTAATGAAATACAGAAAACAATAGAGGGCATCACAGACATTGTGTGACAAGAGAGAGAGAGAGATCAGCAGGTGAGAGAAAAGTAGTACTTGTGTGCGCACACAGTGTGGGTGACTGTACCTCTGTCTCAGTGAATATGAGTGACTTATTTGGAGCAAAACATCACATGAACATTTCCATTTCACTATTTCCCTAGAAGACAGGTACAATTCTATTATAAATATTTGACTGACTGGGAGTGAAGAATCTTTAGATCTAAAGATGAGAGAATACTTTCTTGCTCATGCTGTGTTTTTTAGAGAGAGAGAGAGAGAGACAGAGAGAGAGAGAGAGAGCTGGCAGCTGTATTCAGCAGATAGGCATTATAATGCCACTCATACCAGCATGAGGCTGAGAAAAAGACAAAGGGAAGCAGAGAGAGAGAGAGGAAGAGGGAGATAGGGAGAAAGAGGGAGAGAGAGAAGGAAAGGGAAAGGGAGAGGGAGAGGGGAGACAGGGGTTGAGAGAAAAAAGAGTGCTGAATGAGAGAATTGGTGTAAATATGGAGTAGAAGAGAAAAGTGTCTTCAGAGGTTCGCTGGTCTCAGTTTAACTCTGCCTTCTCCAGTAGCTCTCTGAGTGTGTGTAGTGGAGACGGTTCAATGAACCCCGCTCATGTAATGGGTAAGGGCAATTTCACGGTAACAGAATTACGAATGAGACTCCGATTTTTCATTTAAAATGTAGCCAAACAAAAAACATTGATTTAAAAGTTCAACAAACCATACAACTCTATGGACTACTTTTAACAATTTACACTGAATATTTTACAAAAAAACATTTACTGGAAGAACTGTGCAGTTGCAACGTTTGGTAACAGAATTTCTGTAAAATCTCCCTCAGTTTTTTATGTGACCACGTTTTCCAAAAACTACCTGCTCGGAATTAATATCCAAAGATGTCTGCAGAAATAATGGGGTGCCAACTATGACATGACACCTTGACTTTGTAAAAATCTATTGTGGTTATTGAACAGTAAGTGAAGTGGATTTACACCCGGTGACATTATTGCAGTAACGTTATTTCATCATGGGTACCTGAACTGTACTACACAGAAATGCATAACCATGCATATGAATGTCATTCTCTTCATGGTGATGTATCCTGAATAGGCACATAAAGGTAGAAATATGCAATATCCTCCTTTGCATATTTTGGTTTTATTCTACACACAGGCTATTATTTTCATGAGCTCTTTAACAAGTAGAGTATAGTTCAGTACAATACAATACATTATAGTGTACTCAACTCTAGTGTGCTCTACTGTGTACTGTACTGAACTCTACTCCATTCTACTCTACTGTACAGTACAGGTTTGTACTGAACGATACTCTACTGTACTGTACTCTACTGTGTTCTACTGTACTGTACTCTACTGTGTTCTACTGTACTGTACTCTACTGTGTTCTACTGTACTGTAATGTACTCTACTGTACTGTACTCTACTGTGTTCTATTGTACTGTAATGTACTCTACTGTACTTTACTCGAAAGGCATCTTTTCCTTTCAAGACGATTGGATACGTACATGAACGATACGTTTGTGTGTTTGTGGTGTGTGTGTTTGTGTGTGTAAATGATGTATGTCTATGGTGTGTGAACTATGTAGGCACCTGAGTCTCCGTAAGGGAGACTAGGCATCTACCACCCCACTACCGCTATCAGATTACAGGGGGCAATGTAGCCTATGTTTTTTGTCCCCCCACTTTCGTTATGAAATCACCATCACTCACTAATTAACTTGTCATTTTTGCAGATTAAGTGTTTGAGCTAGTAATGTATCAATATTTACCGTTTACAAATTAGCTATGACATTGCCAATGAATATATAGCACAACTTTGGTTTTCATCCCCATCTCAAAATCAAATGATTTTGACCATTTGGAAGTTTTTATGGAGTGATCTTCTCTTCTCTTCTCTCTTTGCGCCTCGCAAAAGGCGATTGCTGTCCTCGTTATTAAATTATTATCTTTACCCTGTATATTTAACATTTACCAGATACAGTGCCTTCGGAAAGTATTCAGACCCCTTGACTTTTTCCACATTTTGTTAGGTTACAGCCTTCTTCGAAAATGGATCAAATAGTTTTTTCCCCTCATTTTATTTTTTATTTATTTTTTTATTTCACCTTTATTTAACCAGGTAGGTCAGTTGAGAACAAGTTCTCATTTGCAACTGCGACCTGGCCAAGACAAAGCAAAGCAGTGCGACAAAAAACAACACAGAGTTACACATTAAACAAACAGTCAAAAACACAATAGAAAATCTATAAACAGAGTGCAAAATGTAGTGCAAAAATGCAGTAAGGTTGGGAGGTAGGACAATAAATAGACTATAGAGTAGAAATAAATTACAGAAATTATCATCATTAACACAGGAATGAAGGATGTGCAAATTATGATGTGCAAATAGAGATACTGGAGTGCAAGATTAGTGAAAATAAACAAAAATAAATATGGGGATGAGGTAGTAGGGTGGGCTATTTACAGAAGGGCTATATACAGGTGCAGTGATCGATAAGCAGCTTTGACAGCTGATGCTTAAAGTTATTGAGGGAGATAGGAACCTCTAGCTTCAATGATTTTTGCAATTCGTTCCAGTCATTGGCAGCAGCGAACTGGAAGGAATGGCGGCCAAGGAGGTGTTGGCTTTGGGGGTGACCAGTGAGATATACCTGCTGGAGCGCATGCTACGGGTGGGTGTTGCTATGGTGACCAGTGAGCTGAGATAGGGCGGGGATTTACCTAATAAAGACTTATAGATGACCTGGAGCCAGTGGATTAGGCGACGAATATATAGTGAAGGCCAGCCAACGAGAGCATACAGGTCGCAGTGGTGGGTAGTGTATGGGGCTTTGGTGACAAAACGGATGGCACTATGATAGACTACATCCAATTTGCTAAGTAGAGTGTTGGAGGCTAGTTTGTAAATGACATCGCCGAAATCAAGGATCGGTAGGATAGTCAGTTTTACAAGGGCATGTTTGGCAGCATGAGTGAAGGAGGCTCTGTTGCGAAATAGGAAGCCAATTCTGGATTTAATTTTGGATTGGAGATGGTTGATGTGAGTCTGGAAGTTGAGTTTATAGTCTAACCAGATGCCTAGGTATTTGTAGGTGTCCACATATTCTAATTCGGATCCGTCGAGAGTAGTGATGATAGTCCGGTGGGCGGGTGCTGGCAGCGTTCGATAGAAAAGCATGCACTTAGTTTTACTAGCGTTTAAGAGCAGTTGTAGGCCACGGAAGGAGTGTTGTATGGCATTGAAGCTTGATTGAAGGTTAGTAAACACAGTATCCAAAGAGGGGCCAGATGTATACAGAATGGTGTCATCTGCATAGAGATGGATCAGAGAGTCACCAGCAGCGAGAGCGACATCGTTGATGTATATAGAGAAAAGGGTTGGCCCAAGAATTGAACTCTGTGGCACCCCCATAGAGACTGCCAGAGGATCGGACAATAGGCCCTCCGATTTGACACACTGAACTCTGTCTGCAAAGTAGTTAGAGAACCAAGCAAGGCAGTCACTTGAGAAACCAAGGCTGTTGAGTCTGCCAATAAGAATGCGGTGATTGACAGAGTCGAAAGCCTTGGCCAGGTCGATGAAAACGGCTGCACAGTACTGTCTTTTATCGATGGCGGTTATGATATCGTTCAGTACCTTGAGCGTAGCTGAGGTGCACCCATGACCAGCTCGGAAACCAGATTGCATGGCAGAGAAGGTACGGTGGGATTCGAAGTGGTCAGTTATCTGTTTGTTAACTTGGCTTTCGAAAACTTTAGAAAGGCAGGGCAGGATGGATATTGGTCTATAACAGTTTGGGTCTAGAGTGTCTCCTCCTTTGAAGAGGGGGATGACCGCGGCAGCTTTCCAATCTCTAGGGATCTCAGACGATACGAAAGAGAGGTTGAACAAGCTAGTGATAGGTGTTGCAACAATTTTGGCTGATAATTTCAGAAAGAGAGGGTCCAGATTATCTAGCCCAGCAGATTTGTAGGGGTCCAGATTTAGCAGCTCTTTCAGAACATCAGCTGTCAGGATTTGGGTGAAGGAGAAGCGGGGGGGGCTTGGGCAAATAGCTGCCGGGGGTGCAGAGCTGTTGACCGGGATAGGGGGAATCTAAACAAAATACCCCATAATGGAAATATCACATTTACATAAGTATTCAGGCCCTTTACTCAGTACTTTGTAGAAGCACCTTTTGCAGCAATTATAGCCTTGAGTCTACTTGGGTATGAAGCTACAAGCTTGGCACACCTGTATTTGGGGAGTTTCTGCCATTCTTCTCTGCAGATCCTCTCAAGCTCTGTCAGGTTGGATAGGGAGCTGCACAGCTATTTTCAGGTCTCTTCAGAGATGTTCGATCGGGTTCAAGTCTGGGCTCAAGTCTCAAGTACATTCAGAGACTTGTCCAGAAGCCACTCCTGCATTGTCTTGGCTGTGTGCTTAGGGTCGTTGTCCTATTAGAAGAATGAACTTTCGCCACAATCTGAGGTCTTGAGCACTCTGGAGCAGGTTTTCATCAAGGATCTCTCTGTACTTTGAACCGTTCAACTTTTTGCTCTGTTCATCTTTGCCTCGTTCATTTAGCCAGTCTGTCTATTATGTCTATTAAGTAAACTATTATTACCCTCGCTCATATCATATGCATTTTTAGCTACTGAAGTATTTCTCTGCCATTGACCTGTATAGTATAGTTAACCATCCAACATCCACCAATGTATAGTGTACATATTCAGCCAACCACCCATACTATGCAATGTCTTTTTATAGCTTTTTTTTTGCACTCCAGATATCTTGTATTTCTATACTTTTTCATACTGCCGCTCTATGTAGCATGCACCGTGTATCTGTCTTTTGTGTACTTTCGTTGTGGCTTTTTGCACCTGCCCTGTGTTTTGTTGTTGTAGCTGCTTGACAAAGAAATTTCCCCCTCGGGGATCAATAAAGTACCTATCTATCTATCTATCTATCTATCTATCTATCTATCTATCTATCTATCTATCTATCTATCTATCTATCTATCTATCTATCTATCTATCTATCTATCTATCTATCTATCTATCTATCTATCTATCTATCTATCTATCTATCTATCTATCGATCCTGACCAGTCTCCCAGATCCTGACTTGTCTCCCGCTGAAAAACATCCCCACAGCATGATGATGCCACCACCATGCTTCACCGTAGGGATTGTGCCAGGTTTCCTCCAGACGTGACGTTTGGCATTCAGGCCAAAGAGTTCAATCTTGGTTTCATCATACCAGAGAATCTTGTTTCTCATGTTCTGAGAGTCTTTAGGTGCCTTTTGGCAAACTCCAAGCGGGCTGTCATGTGCCTTTTACTGAGGAGTGGCCACTCTACAATAAAGGCCTGATTGATGGAGTGCTGCACAGATGGTTGTCCTTATTGAAGGTTCTCCCAAGTGCTCAGTTTGGCTGGTCAGCCAGCTCTAGAAAGTGTTTTTTGGTGGTTCCAAACTTCTTCCATTTAAGAATGATGGAGGCCACAGTGTTCTTGGGAACCTTCAATGCTGCAGACATTTTTTGGTACCCTTCCCCAGATTTGTGCCTCGACACAATTCTGTCTTGGAGCTCTACGGACAATTCCTTCAACCTCATGGCTTGGTTTTTGCTCTGGCATGCACTGCCAACTGTGGGACCTTATATAGACAGGTGTGTGCCTTTCCAAATCATGTCCAATCAATTGAATTTACCACAATTGGACTCCAATCAAGTTGTAGAAACATCTCAAGGATGATCAATGGAAACAGGATGCACCTGAGATCAATTTCGAGTTTAATAGCAAAGGGTCTGAATACTTACGTAAATAAGGTATTTCTGTTTTTTATTTTTAAGAAATATGCCAAAACAATTAAAAACCTGTATTCGCTTTGTCATTATGGGGTATTGTGAGTAGATTGCTGAGGATTTCTATTTATTTAATCTATTTTAGAATAAGGCTGTAACGTAAAACAAAATGTGGAAAAAGTAAATATACTTTCCGAAGGCACTGTACAAGCAAAACTACCTAAACTATTCCTGATGATGAACCTGAATAATCAAAACAAAATATACTGTAAGTCCCGTTGGTCAGTGAGCGAAGTGGGTACAGTGTGCAGTTTGACTAGGCAACTGATATTGCCTGAGTTTGCTTGGCATGCAAAATTACTTGTAGATCAATGACTGTCAACACAGGTACATGCAGTTCGACACTGAAGGAGAGGACGCATCAGTTGTCACAAAAGTTGAGAGGTATTTTCAGAAGGTAGAAAGAATGTAATATGGCAACAACAACAAAAAAGTGAACCAGCGATTCGTAACGTTTGAATTGATTTTTTGATGGATGCCTGCTACATTTGGATCAGTTTGGGGTCTGCTGACCGATGCACTTGTATCTTAAATGATGGGTACCTGTGAATCATTATGTCCAGACCAAATCTTAACCAATCCCTGACTGTAACGACTGTGCCGTCTACCTCGACGGTGCCCCTCCCGCTCCGGCTTGCGGTATACTAACCACCGGCAAGAGGATGATGGCAGCCACACTCAAGCTCCCACACCTGTTCTCATTTCCCCTGATTCCACACACACACACACACCTGTTCCCATTTCACATGATTGCACTCCCTATTTATGTTCCCAGTCCTAGTGTGAGAGTGTGGATTATTGTAATTGTACTCATGTTGAGAGTGCCGATTAAACTTTGTTTTGCTTTTCATTTTCGTTTTCAATCTCCTTAGTTTTTGTGCTCACTACCCTCGCATCCTCACAGAATAATCCACCATCCCAGAGATCGTGCACATTTTTGTCGTTTTACTGTCTTTTCAGTTTTTTCTAGTTTAGTTGGCCCCCTTTATTCCTCACTCTCGCCATGAGTACAGGAGAGCGCGATGGGGGGCCCGGTCCTGTCGGGGTTGGAGGACAGGTGCTGTGTCATGGAGGGACAGATGACAGATCTCATAGGAGCATTTCGAGAGCTCATGTCCTCTTCCTCTGAGCGTGGGGCACCTAGCAGCGTTCCGGTGAGTGAGATCCAGAAAGCCGCACCGTAGTGGTGCAATGGTGATCCGGACAGTTGTTGTGGTTTCCTTCTCCAGTGCGAGCTGTATTTTGGAGAGCAGGCGATCTCTGACCAGGAGAAGGTAACCATGATGATCTCTCTGCTTACTGGGCGCGCTCTCGATTGGGTAATGGCATTGTGGGGGAGTGGAGCTGAGGAACTGAGGTCCATTCCCCGGTTCATTGCCCAGTTCCAAGCTGTTTTTGACCACCCCGCAGAGGGAGGAGACGCTGGCGAGCGATTGTTATGCCTCCAGCATGGAACGGGCATGGCCTCGGAGTATGTTCTGGAGTTCCGTACGGTGGCTGCGTCCAGTGGCTGGAATGGGCCGGATCTCCGGACCGCTTTCTGCAGAGGTCTGCGGAGGGAGGTTCGGATGGAACTGGCCTGTGTTAATGAATCCATGTCACTGGACACGTTCATCGCCCAGGCCATTGTTATCGATGGGCAGCTCTGGGACGTGATTGTTTGGTCCGCCAGGCGTCTCGTCCTCTCCGTTGGGAGGAGCCGGAACCAGAGGCGATGGAGCTGAGGGTCATGTGGCTTCCCACGGAGGAGGGAGACCGCCGGAGTCGACAGGGCTTGTGTCTGTTCTGCGGGAGGAAGGGCCATCTTCGTCGGGAGTGTCCATTCGAACGGGAACGGAGCAGTAAAGGGGTGAGTACCCAGACGACACAGACGAGCACAGTAGGTGTGATGTGTCTCTGAAATCACAAGCCCTTTGATTGTTCGGTTGTGTTGTCTGGAGGAACTCACCCTCATGTCTCCACAGCCCTGATCGATACTGGACCCGCAGGGAGTTTCATTGACTACTCCTTGGTCTCCGCTCTCCGGCTGCTGGTGTGCCGGTTGAGGTCCTCACTCCCCATTAAAGCTTTGGATGTCCAACCGGTAGGTACCGGGTCCATCACCCACGTTACTCGACCCCTCACCATCGACGGCTGCCATCGGAAGAGAGTGGAGCTAATGGTGCTGACATCCTCCATACATCAGGTCATCCTGGGTCTTCCTTGGCTTCAACGGCACGACTCTCACATGTCGTGGAGCAAGAGGAGGATCCAGGACTGGTCCTCCAGATGCCGGAGGACCTGTTTAAGACTGACCTGCGGATCTACATCGGTGGAGAGCCCGGTATGCGCCCTTCAGCCCAACGATCCACTGGAATACGAGGACCCAGGGGAGGTGTTCTCTCAGGAAAAGGCTAGGTGTCTCCCTCCTCACAGACTGTGGGACTGTGCCATTGACCTGTTGCCTGAAGCTGTGCCCCCTCTCTGTGGCTGAGTCTGTCAACTCCTGAGTAAAGTACTGCATACTTTCTACCAGTCTATGGTGGCCAGTGCCATCTTTTTTGCAGTGGTGTGCTGGGGCATCAACATAAAGGCAGGTGATGCTTCTCGGTTAAATAAGCTGATCAGGAAGGCTAGCTCTGTTCCGGGGATTAACCTTAACACTCTAGAGGAGGTGGTGTAGAGAAGGATCCTGGCCAAACTGCTGGCCATCATGGACAACGTCACCCACCCTCTGCATGCCATGGTTATGACGCAGAGGAGCACCTTCAGTCACAGACTGATCCCACCACAGTGTGCCAGAGAGCGCTACAGGAGGTCCTTCCTGCCGGCGGCTATTAGACTATTTAATGCCTCACCGGGGTGAGTAACTCTCTGGTCTGTAGTCACTCATTCACTCAGGACTTATTCATTCAACACTCATTCATTCAGGACTGTACAGTCGTGGCCAAAAGTTTTGAGAATGACACAAGTATTGATCTCCACAAAGTTTGCTGCATCAGTGTTCTTAGATCTTTATGTCAGTAGTTACTATGGTACACTGAAGTATAATTACAAGTATTCCATAAGTGCCAAAGGCTTTCATTGTCAATGACATTCAGTTTATGCAGAGTCAATATTTGCAATCCGCCCTGGCATGGTGTCAATTAACTTCTGGGCCACATGGCATTGCATAATCAATGCTTGGAGTTTGTCAGAAGTTGTGGGTTTTTGTTTGTCCACCCGCCTCTTGAGGATTGACCACAAGTTCTCAATGGGATTAAGGTCTGGGGAGTTTCCTGGCCATGGACCCAAAATGTCGATGTTTTGTTTCCCGAGCCACTTAGTAATCACTTTTGCCTTATGACAAGGTGCTCCATCATGCTGGAAAAGGCATTGGTCGTCACCAAACTGTTCTTGGATGGTTGGGAGAAGTTGCTCTCTGAGGATGTGTTGGTACCATTCTTTATTCATGGCTGTGTTCTTAGGCAAAATTGTGAGTGAGCCCACTCCCTTGGCTGAGAAGCAACCCCACACATGAATGGTCTGAGGATGCTTTACTGTTGGCATGACACAGGACTGATGGTAGCGCTCACCTTGTCTTCTCCAGACAAGGTGTTTTCCGGATGGCCCAAACAATTGGAAAGGGGATTCATCAGAGAAAATGACTCTACCCCAGTCCTCAGCAGTCCAATCCCTGTACCTTTTGCAGAATATCAGTCTGTCCCTGATGTTTTTCCTGGAGAGAAGTGGCTTCTTTGCTGCCCTTCTTGCTGCCCTTCTTTTGTGGCAGGGCTGAAATGCAGTGGAAATGTTTTTGGGGGATTAAGTTCATTTTCATGGCAAAGAGGGACTTTGCAATTAATTGCAATTCATCTGATCACTCTTCATGACATTCTGGAGTATATGCAAATTGCGACACTGAGGCAGCAAACTTTGTGGAGACCAATACTTGTGTCATTCTCAAAACCTTTGGCCACTACTGTATGTACATATTTATGTACAGTTGTTATATCATATCACATGCAATATTGTAAGTAATTCTTGGACTGAACTTGCATAGTCATTCACTCAGGACTGTATACTAGTATCCTGTCAGTAGTATCTTTTTTTTTCATTGCATTTAGTATATCGAATGTGCAATACGTGCATTTATCTGTAATTAACCTTGTTCTAAGGACTGTATTTTAAGGGAATTAGTATTATTACCCTAAATTATATAATACGCACATTTAGCTATTTAAGTATCTCTTCGTGTCATTTACCTGTACAGTTAATTTAACCATGCAAATATTCATTTACCTGTACATTTAACCAGACTGTATGTTAAGTAAACTATTATTACCCTCACTTATATCATACGCGCATTTAGCTATTTAAGTACCTTTCTCTGCCATCAACCTGTATAGTTAACCATGCAAATATATTTGCATTGTTAACTATATATCTATATATACAGTGGGGCAAAAAAGTATTTAGTCAGCCACCAATTGTGTAAGTTCTCCCACTTAAAAAGATGAGAGAGGCCTGTAATTTTCATCATAGGTACACTTATGAGAGACAAAATTAGAAAAAAAATCCAGAAAATCACATTGTAGGATTTTTAATGAATTTATTTGCAAATTATGGTGGAAAATAAGTATTTGGTCAATAACAAAAGTTTATCTCAATACTTTGTTATATACCCTTTGTTGGCAATGACAGAGGTCAAACGTTTTCTGTAAGTCTTCACAAGGTTTTCACACACTGTTGCTGGTATTTTGGCCCATTCCTCCATGCAGATCTCCTCTAGAGCAGTGATGTTTCGGGGCTGTCGCTGGGCAACACGGACTTTCAACTCCCTCCAAAGATTTTCTATGGGGTTGAGATCTGGAGACTGGCTAGGCCACACCAGGACCTTGAAAGGCTTCTTACGAAGCCACTCCTTCGTTGCCCGGGCGGTGTGTTTGGGATCATTGTCATGCTGAAAGACCCAGCCACGTTTCATCTTCAATGCCCTTGCTGATGGAAGGAGGTTTTCACTCAAAATCTCACGATACATGGCCCCATTCATTCTTTCC
This sequence comes from Thymallus thymallus, assembly GCA_023634145.1. Taxonomy (NCBI): domain Eukaryota; kingdom Metazoa; phylum Chordata; class Actinopteri; order Salmoniformes; family Salmonidae; genus Thymallus; species Thymallus thymallus. Next base: position 26,749,476 of record CM042407.1, on the reverse strand, counting down.
TTTACACGGATCGGTCGTCCTGGTCCCTTTGCAGAAAAACAGCCCAAAGCATGATGTTTCCACCCCCATGCTTCACAGTAGGTATGGTGTTCTTTGGATGCAACTCAGCATTCTTTCTCCTCAAAACACGATGAGTTGAGTTTTTACCAAAAAGTTCTATTTTGGTTTCATCTGACCATATGACATTCTCCCAATCCTCTTCTGGATCATCCAAATGCTCTCTAGCAAACTTCAGACGGGCCTGGACATGTACTGGCTTAAGCAGGGGGACACGTCTGGCACTGCAGGATTTGAGTCCCTGGCGGTGTAGTGTGTTACTGATGGTGGCCTTTGTTACTTTGGTCCCAGCTCTCTGCAGGTCATTCACTAGGTCCCCCCGTGTGGTTCTGGGATTTTTGCTCACCATACTTGTGATCATTTTGACCCCACGGGGTGAGATCTTGCGTGGAGCCCCAGATCGAGGGAGATTATCAGTATGTCTTCCATTTCCTAATAATTGCTCCCACAGTTGATTTCTTCACACCAAGTTGCTTACCTATTGCAGATTCAGTCTTCCCAGCCTGGTGCAGGTCTACAATTTTGTTTCTGGTGTCTTTTGACAGGTCTTTGGTCTTGGCCATAGTGGAGTTTGGAGTGTGACTGTTTGAGGTTGTGGACAGGTGTCTTTTATACTGATAACAAGTTCAAACAGGTGCCATTAATACAGGTAATGATTGGAGGACAGAGGAGCCTCTTAAAGAAGAAGTTACAGGTCTGTGAGAGCCAGAAATCTTGCTTGTTTGTAGGTGACCAAATACTTATTTTCCACCATAATTTGCAAATAAATTCATTAAAAATCCTACAATGTGATTTTCTGGATTTTTTTTCTCATTTTGTCTCTCATAGTTGAAGTGTACCCCTATGGTGAAAATTACAGGCCTCTCTCATCTTTTTAAGTGGGAAAACTTGCACAATTGGTGGCTGACTAAATACTTTTTTGCCCCACTGTATATCAACATGCAATAATTCTATCATTTTTTCACCTAACACTATAACACTGTATAGTGTACATATTTAGTCATTCACTCATACTATGCAATGCGTTTCTATAGCTTTTTGCACTCCAGACTTTGTGTATTTTTATACTTTTTCATACTGCCGCACTATGTATCATGTATCGTGTATCTGTCTTTTGTGTATTTCGTTCTGGAATTTTGCACCTGCCCTGTGTTTTTCGTAGCTGCTTGATAAAGTAATTTCCCCACGGGGATCAATAAAGTATCTATCTATCTATCTATCTATCTATCTATCTATCTATCTATCTATCTATCTATCTATCTATCTATCTATCTATCTATCTATCTATCTATCTATCTATCTATCTATCTATCTATCTATCTATCTATCTATCTATCTATCTATCTATCTATCTATCTATCTATCTATCTATCTATCTATCTATCTTCCCATTTCACATGATTGCATTCCCTATTTATGTTCCCAGCCCTAGTGTGATTGTTTGTATTATTGTAATTGTACTCATGTTGAGAGTGCCGATTAAACTTTGTTTTGCTTTTCATTTTCGTTTTCAATCTCCTTCGTTTTTGTGCTCACTACCCTCGCATCCTCACACTGACGTCTATGATTTGGTCCAGATGAAGGCCGGTCCAGATGTCTGTGGACGGGCCAGGGCGAACTGACCAAATTTCAACTGCTTTCCACGTCCATGGATGTCCGGTGTCGGTCGGTGCTCAGTGGCTGAGGATGCTGGATACAGTAAATGGAAAGAGAGGGGGCTCACGGGTAGGTGTCAGTTAGAGCCGGGAGAATTTACATTAATTGGAGAGAGAGAACAGAGAGAGGAGAGCGAGAGAGCGAGGGAGAGAAAAGAGAGAGGGGGGGGGGGTTGTCACACTTGCTTAGACCACCAGATGACTGAAAGATAAAGAAAACAGTTATCAGCTGAACATAACAGTATGCCAGTGGAAGGTAGGACAATAGCAAGTGAACCAACTGTGGTTTGTGCCTACTATGATTTCCCATTGTAGCCAATTCTATTGCTACAATAGAATTGTAGCTTCCAGGAACTTTCATTATCCTCCCTCATGAGGGGCAGAAATTAGAAAATATCTTAAAGATACAGCATGTCGGTTTTTGGTAACGGAATTTCAAGGCACAAGGCAATGTTTTTTAAACATACATAAGGCAGAAAGAATGTGTTGATAGTAGTTGGCAGGGGTCTTTACTTCAACAACTTTCTGGTAGATGTTTTCTAAGACCTCTTTTCCATCTGTTTGACAAGAAATCAATGACTTTGCTTATTCCTATTTTTTATGATGGAAAATGATTGAAAATGTATATACAGTATGCCTTAATTTCTAAACAAACAAATATGGGTCATTTTACATGGAAATGACCGTAACCTTGTCTGAGACCTGAAAACTAGATTAAATGCCTAGGCTTTAGCTCAGACATATTATTGTGCACGCAAATAGGCCTATTCTTTCTCCCAGCTCAATAAGAGATGAACTTGAGGTTGGGTGAAGATAGGTTAGGAGAGGCTGGTTTTGGTAAGTGGCCACTAGTCTCTCTGTCAGAGAGAGAGAGAGAGAGAGAGAGAGATCCCCAGGCCTCCTGAAGAAACTGAGGTTTAATTTCCAGCAGAATAATCATCAGCATCACTCATCCAGGCAGAGAGAGGGATGGAGGGAGAGAGAGGCTCTAAAGATGATGGACTCTCCATTTCCCTTTACACGCACAGAGATATAGCCAATTACACACACACTGCATCTCATAGCACAGAGAGGAGATTGCCAATTCCAGGCACTGGCAGGCAGCATACAGAGAATGAGTTTTAAATTCTCTGTCAGGACTGTGGAACTCTGCTCAGATCGGAGATTGGAGCTGAGGTGTGTGTGTGTGTGTGTTGGGGGGGTTCTGTGGTGTAGCAGCTAAATTAGGCTAAATAGCCTGATCAACGACATCATGTCCACATTTCCTTCGGCAATGTCTCTCTGTTTGAAAGGACCTATATCTCATTGCTCTGACACCTCTCTCTCTCTTCCTCTCTCTTCTTCTCTCCATCCCTCCTGTTTTGTCTGTCTCTCCCTCGCTCCTCCTGTAGACTAAACAGAGAGAAAGCAGACCCTGGTCGCAACAGGATGTGACACACTGCTCTCTCACACACACACAGAGACAGAGAGACAGAGAGACAGAGAGAGAGAGAGAGAGAGAGAGAGAGAGAGAGAGAGAGAGAGAGAGAGAGAGAGAGAGAGAGAGAGAGAGAGAGAGAGAGAGAGAGAGAGAGAGAGAGAGAGAGAGAGAGAGAGATGTTTCCACTATATAAGAGAGATGGTTCTATGATATAGCCTAATCCCTCAGAGAAGTGTTCCACAGGAGACCATTAACACTTGATGTTCATAACAGTTTGGACCTGGAGGATGAGTAACCGTGTCTGGGATTTGAAGTCTCATGTTAGATCCTGTGATAATACATCAGCCTTTGGCTCAGTGGGCTGACACATTCTTGAGTTTCACAGAGAGATGATCTGCTCAGTCACATTGGTGGATCATTTATTATTATCATCTCCTCTGTGTATGAATTAATTTTCCCACACTAGGCCAGCCACCTTACCTGACTGACTTCTTACCTTCATCTCCATACCAACAATGGTGAGGGGTTAACTTTGTAACCCTGTGTGTGTGTGTTTGTGTGTGTGTGTGTGTGTGTGTGTGTCTGTTGTGGGGGGATGGGAGTTAACCCTTAACCCCATGGGAATAGCAGCCAAGCTCAAAGCTTGTTTAGCCCACAACACCCACATCTAGGCCTATACACCCCTCTGCATCTCTACCCCCCAGCTACACACAACCCCTCTCTTCCTCACTCCCTCACTCTCAAGTTTCTCTCTCTATGCCTCTCTCTCTATCTTTTTATCTGCATCTCTCTCCCTCTCTCCCACTACAAGTCTCTCTCTCTCTTCATACAAGTACAACAATCCCATATTGTTGTGCTTATGTATTACGCCAGGCAGTAATGTATACTATGTCTCAGTCAGACAGCCGTAAGTTCTGTCAGTCAGTTTATTACCATGCAGATTAGCCAGAATCAACAACCAGACACTCATTACATTACACATTCCCTTTTCCAATACTTCAATAATACTACATGAATACTGCATTAATACTTCATTAATACCACATTAATACTGCATGTGTCTGGCTCCCCTCAATGGGCTCTCCATATCAGAGGCTCTCCATGTGCGCTGGGCTGTGTGTGTGTGTGTGTGTGTGTGTGTGTGTGTGTGTGTGTGTGTGTGTGTGTGTGTGTGTGTGTGTGTGTGTGTGTGTCTCAGCAAAGACAAAAGTTCCCCTCTGAATCCTCTCTGCTCTTCATCCTTCAAACTGGAGCAGCCACACACACACACACACACACATACACACAGTCACACGCACACACACTAAATTAGATTCCTTTTCCTTAATACATTTTGAGGGTGTCTTTGCCAGAGTGTGAGTGTTCAGAGGAATAAAGCACAGATACCGCTGGCAGTCTAGTCTGTAGGAGACATCTTAAACTAACACATCGAGAGAGAGAGAGAGAGAGAGAGAGAGAGAGAGAGAGAGAGAGAGAGAGAGAGAGAGAGAGAGAGAGAGGGAGAGAGCCTCTGAGCATTCCAATCATCCATGATCAGTGTTTAGATTCTACTGCTTCTGCTGGTGGCTGTGGCAGGCCTGCTGGCTGCACCCCACCACACACTCTGTCTCTCAGTCCTGGACTGTCCTTATGTTCAATAGTCACCCTGCTCCCCTTCAGAGGACTGGGAAGTATGAGAAGAAGAAACACTGGTATGTCAAAGAGGATTGTGAGTTACATTTTGTATACCATGTACACTACATGGGCCAAAGACATGACATGGCAAGACATAACCTTTTCAAACAAACATACATTATGGGCCCTAATATCCATATAGGATAATGTTCATCAAACTAGGCTGTGTATAAGGTGGAACCCCAACATCCAACCATGTCATTGTTCTGGCTGCTTTGTTCAGTGTATGCTATGAAACATGCTACACTGCTGCAGCTCTAGACTACACAGCCTGCCACTGAGGTAACTAAACCATCTTTGGCTACACCTGGCTTGTCTGTCTAGCAACAACATGAATAGCACAGGTGAAGGACTCTCTCTCTCTCCATTATCCCCTCCTCTCTCTCCCCAATTGTCTTTAGCTGTGAAAGTCTTTCAGCACTTTAGTTTATTTACACTTTGGGGTGCTTGCTTTTCTTCCTGGTGTCAAATTCGATTTCCCAAACAGATTCCCAGCTATAATGCATCATCACCCCTACACATGTTTACAGCAACTCTGTTCTGGAGAACTCCAGCCAAGGAACATTCTGTACAGCAAGTTGGCAGCCAACCAGCCCAAATACGATGTCGGATTAGATCGTAGCAGAGCCACGTACCTTGACCTGGGGGCTCCGTGTGGCCACCGGCAGGTCCCTGATCCCACTGCCCGGGGGAGAGGCGCTGATCCCGGCTGCACAGCCCAGCGACCGCCCGCCTCCCACCAGGGACTGCCTGTTACTGCCTCCATTCCGTGGCCGCTGTTTGATCCCGTCCAGCAGGCGGACTAGCAAGATATTCGCGGGGAGGTCATCCACCTCACAGCCGACTAGGATGCGACATTCTGGGCATCTCAGTTCATTCCTGGAGCTGACTATGTTCTCCAAGCAGCGGCGACAGAAGGTGTGTTGGCAAGGCAGGACTTTAGCTGTAGTGTCCAGCCGCTCCAAACACACTGCACACTCTAATAGATCCAACAGAGACGACTCGTCCATCTCACACTGCGTTGTTAATGACGTTAACCGAGTGGGTGTTGGTTTCTTGTTGCGCGTGTAATGCACCAGAAACTGAAGAATACATATCGGCGTAAGGCTGTTTAAAAGCCCAATCTGCTATGCAATTTCCCACAACGGAGCCCGTGCAGGGAACCACGCAGCCCCTCTCGCTCTCTCTTCTATCTCTCCTCGCGGTCTCTCGCTCTCTCTGCCTCGCGCAGCTGTGCAGAATGCAGTGAGGTCACGCTCTCCTGTGCAATTTCCCACAACCGAGCCCATGCAGGCAACCAGGCAGCCCCTCTCGCTCTCTCTTCTTTCTCTCTTTCTCTCTCTCTCTGTTCTCTCTCTCTCTCTGTCTGTCTGTCTGTGTGTGTGTGTGTGTGTGTGTGTGTGTGTGTGTGTGTGTGAGTAAGTGTGAATGTGTGTGTGATAATATTCAATTAGGATGAACAGAGTGGGGAATCCATACAAGTGACATAATGCAACACAGATTATCCCCCAAATCTTTCACCATCTGTGATGTGCTAGTAGTGTAGGGACACCGGCTTATCTTTATAAATAATGTGTCAAGTCAATAAGCAAACTGAACCAGATATTTGGTGGACTATATTAGGAGAGTAGGCAATTATACCACAGAATAACCAACACCAGTGGTGGTCGGTTTCGTTTAAGATGAGGGAGGACAATTTAATTTTTTCATGAGCATGGCTTTATTTCTATTACAGCATATTGAATGACTGTCATTCCTTGGCCTTGGTTGCCTGATGACTCGCCCTGAATTTTAATTGCTACACACATTCATTGTGAAGAACAAACTTTAGCTTGAGCAATGTGGATAGCCAGGGAATGGCCATGGTACATTTAAAATACTTTTGCAGGACAATAAACATATTTGCCTGCCACTCCTGGGAACCCTGTACATATGTGAGGGCCGTTTCAGCTCCAGATGACAAAACCTGCACATTACAGAGGGTTGCAGGTCTGCCGACATCCTTTTGGTCATTCATTTAAATCAGAGAAAGATCCAATAAACCAAAATGTTGCTTTAACTGTGAATGTACTTTAGTGCACACACTCCTCAATTAAAATGGAATATACAAAAAATAAGCATTTACATTGGGACTAATGTGTGTGTGAGAGGGAGGCATGTTTTTCAACTCAGAAAAAAGCACACAGAAATTCCTCAAACTGTACACATTAAGCAATAGTCCTAAACAGTATTATCAATCACACTTGGATAGATATTTAGAGTAACTATCTCCAATCCTAAAATAAAATGGAGCAAATATAAAATAAACAAGTCATTACAACTTATTTACATTGGGGTTAGTGTGTGTGGCAGAGGCAGAGAGTGTGCATGTTGTGTTTTATTTTTCCTTGTCAGCCACCCATCTCTGCTTTGTCAGTCTTGATAGGCCCAGTGTATGCACTTCTGGGTGAGGCTGCCAGGCAGTGGTGGAGTGCATGGCAGATCTGAAAGAGAGATGCACAAAGTGACAGTAAGTATACAGGGCTGCATGAGATATTGTTTAATTCGACTCCATACTGCCAATGGCAATGTCAGCTTTAGGTATAACGCCAGGAGCCGGTTGTGGATTTGACAGCTCTAACACAGTTCCACCTAAGACACCGCCAAAACAACCACTATGCGGATGTCGGCTAAAGCAGATGTGATTGATAGAGCCACAAGTGAGGGAGAGTATGCATGTGTGTATACATGTATGTGATAATTAGCTGTATCACCTGTTGTAGCCGGTGTAGCAGGAGCAGACGAATGCAGCTGTGAGGGCTTAAGTGGAACAATTTACTTAAGTGAAAATAATTATACAACAGAGTGAGTGATTGATTGAGTGTGTATACGTGTTTATGATAATTACCTGGACCACATCACACTGTTTCAGGTCTAGAAGCCTCTGGAAGTTCCAGCATGCCCCTCCAGGCCTGGAACAGCTTGGTGGAAACACCTTGCCTGTCACTCACCGAGCCTGGTTAGCAGATCTGAAAGATAAGCACAATATTATTTTAAGGACATGGCCTTGACTACACACTAACCTAAATTAAGTGTGTGTTTGTGTGTATGTGTATGTGGGGAAACCACGCAGCAGACTTCATTTTCCCAACTTCTCATTTGACTTGCTCTCGCAATCTGTGGTGTGTGTGATATGTGTTATTGTGACTCAGAAGTGTGTCAACCTGACCACATCCTTGTAGTAGGACATTCAGTGATTAGGTTTGGAAAAAACTGTGTACTAAAAAGGATATTCAATATTCAGATCTGGATTGACAAGTACGCTAAATCATGTGAAGTTACAAAACCTCTAGGGCTTAGTCTACACAAATTAAATAAAGGATGCTGGACCTGAACCCTAGGACCAGGACTCCTTGGCCTGATGACTCCTGGCTCTCCCTGTCCCCAGTCCACCTGGTCGTGTTGCTGATCCTGTCCGTTTCCGTCTGCGGCTATGGAACCCTGACCTACTCAGGACCTGCTCATGAATCACATGAAGTGCTACCTTGTCCCAGACCTGCTGTTTGATCCTGTCTCTCTCTACCGGACCTGCTGTCTCAACCTCTAAATGCTCAGCTATGGAGAGCCAACTGGCATTTACTCTCGAGGTGCTGAACTTTTTTACCCTCTATTACCACTGTGATTATGAACGTTTAAACATCTTGAAGAACAATCTGGCCTAAATGGCTGTACTCTTTAATAATCTCCACCAGTACAGCCAAAAGAGGACTGGTCACCCCTCACAGCCTGGTTCCTCTCTAGGTTTCTTCCTAGGTTCCTGCCTTTCTAGGGAGTTTTTCCTAGCCACTGTGCTTCTACGTCTGCATTGCTTGCTCTTTGGGATTTTAGGTTGGGTATCTGTATAAGCACTTTGTGACAACTGCTGATGTAAAAGGGGCTTTATAAAATACATTTGATAGATTCCTTGCATATGTTTCTATTCATGTCAGTAACTCTAAATCTAAATATTACATTGCGGTATCTTACATTTCCTCAATAGGAAGTTGTACTTTAAGCCAACACTTTTTCCTGGTCTTTCCTGCTGGGGACAGGGGGCTTTAGGTTCGGAAAAGGAGGGCCTGGGTTAGCTGTGTATCTCCTCTGATTGAGAATTGCTGATGATATACTGTATGTGTATATTTTCTTTTGAAAATCTTCCACCGAACCACAAAATTCTATCTAGTGAGAGTGCACACAACCTTTAGCTTATTTTTCCAGGTAGAAAATAACATAATTTTGTCAAGAAAGACCTGGCAAAGAGGACAGAGCTCTCAAGTAAAAGGCATATTTATTGCAGTAGCTATGGTATGGATAAAGACAACGTGACACCATCACAGCTGCATTAATGTGTGATCTTTCTATAATATTAGCTAATTTAACAATTTCCAGACTCAACGAATAACAGAACAGTAGGAAGGCTATTGTTGCTGTATTGTAGCCTACTGTACATTGTTATCATTTAGTAATGTTGGACTGTAGCCTACTACACGCCATATCAACCAACTAGTGACAAGGCTATATTGTTGTCATTCATTAATACTGTAATGGTAATGTTACTAGCCTACTGTACACACATTAACCACATAGCTAGCTAGTGATAGCTTACCTTGCTTGCATCAAAGAAACAACACATGACATCAACAGGGTTTTTAACACAATATCTAGCTAGCTAGTATGGTTGCATGTAAAACAACTTTACAGATGATTACTAAGTTAGAAAGCAAAGTTGACTTAACAGTCTGTTGCTTAGGAACTAGATGGAGGCCGGGTCGTTAGCATTAGCTAGCAGCGCCAGCATGTTAACTAGCAAATTATCTATCCAGCAAGAATGTCGAGGTCAAAAACTAAAGAAACTATGTTAAGCCATGTTGATTAATAATACATTTGTAAAACCAAAAGCTTACCTTGACTAGGCCGTCATTGTAAATAATAATTTGTTCTTAACTAACTTGCCTAGTTAAATAAAGGTTAAATAAACTTGGAAGAGTTTCAGTGTTCTAATAGCTAGTTAGCTAACTAACATATCTCTGTTTGAGCAGTGTGTTTGATTAGGCTTAACTAGCTAGCTGTTTTTGTTAGCTGTGAAAGTGAGAAAAAAAAGACAATATCTCTCTCTTGCTTCGCCTTCATTTTGGAAGAAATTCATTTGTTAAATACTGTTCAACTATTGTCTTTCTCTCTCTGAGTCTACTACATCACATGTTATGCACTGCAGTGCTAGCTAGCTGTTGCTTATGCTTTCAGTACTAGATTCATTCTCTGATCCTTTGATTGGATGGACAACATGTCAGTTCATGCTGCAAGAGTTTTGATAGGTTGGAGGATGTCCTCCGGAAGTTGTCATAATTACAGTGGAAGTCTATGGAAGGGGGTGAGAACCATGAGCCTCCTAGGTTTTGTATTGAAGTCAATGTACCCAGAGGAGGATGGAAGCTAGCTGTCCTCTAGCTACACCATGGTGCTACCCTACAAAGTGATGTTGAGGTTACTGTTGCCCTTCATTGCAAAACAGTGTGTTTCAATCAATTATTTGGTGACGTGAACACGTTTAGTATAGTTTTATTTAAAACTGATAACTTATTAAATGTTTTAAAAATTGTATTTTATGGAATTCACTGAGGAGTATGGTCCTCAGATTTTTTTCCCTCGCTACAGTTCGCTGCAACTAGCGACTGGAACGAGCTGCAACAAACACTCAAACTGGACAGTTTTATCTCAATCTCTTCATTCAAAGACTCAATCATGGCAATTCTTACTGACAGTTGTGGCTGCTTTGCGTGATGTATTGTCATCTTTACCTTCTTGCCCTTTGCACTGTTGTCTGTGCCTAATAATATTTGTACCATGTTTTGTGCTGCTACCATGTTGTGTTGCTACCATGTTGTTGTCATGTTACGTTGCTACCATGCTGTGTTGTCATGTGTTGCTGCCTTGCTATGTTGTTGTCTTAGGTATCTTTTTTGGTAGTGTTGTTTTGTCTATCTTGTCGTGATGTGTGTTTGGTCCTATATTTATATATTTATTTATTTTTATTTTTAATCCCAGCCCCCCGTTCCCGCAGGAGGTCTTTTGCCTTTTGGTAGGCCGACATTGTAAATAATTTGTTCTTAACTGACTTGCCTAGTTAAATAAAGGTTAAATAAATAAATAAATAAAGTTAGCTATATGGGTCTGCTAATACAGGACTTGTAAAGGCCCAATGCACTACTTTTGTGATTCAAATTTTTTAACCTGGCAAGTCAGTTAAGAACAAATTCTTATTTACAATGACGGCCTACACCAGCCAAACTCGGACAATTGTGCACCGCCCTATGGGACTCCCAATCATAGCCAGTTGTGATATAGTCTGGATTTGAACCAGGTTCTCTGTAGTGACACTTCTAGCACTGAGAGGCAGTGTCTTAGACCACTGCGCCACTTGGGAGGGGTTCTGATATTAGTACCCTTACTTCCTGCGGCTATGCATCAGTCAGACCAGAGCAGACAGATTTGTGAAGATACTGCCACCCTGCTGACATCTAAAGAAATATCTGTTGTTTGTCTTGTGGACAGTAGGTAGCCTAGAAGTTATGGTAACAGAGGGGTTATATTGCCACCTGCTGGTGGAATGTTGAACTGATCGATAACCCAGATGTTTTTATGGAAAGTATTAACCGCTAGAGCCTATTCTGTAAGATCTAAGAGGTTGCTCTTGGACTGAACACACACACACATTCCTAGTTGCCACCCAAACCAAGTTTCTGGTCTGAAATGGCACCATAGTGCACTCTTATTTCCCAGAGCTTTATAGAGAATAGAGTGCCACTTCAGATGCAGTCTAAGTTCCTGTTGCTGTTATGGCTGAGGAAGGAGACGGTCTATCAGCTAACACAGTACAGTCTGTCTCTGTCTCTACCTGATTCTACCTGGGCTGTTCTCACGTTTAACTCCTGCCCCGGGGGAAGGCTGTGTGTATGTGTGTGTGTTTGTGGTTATTAAGTGGCAGGCTGTGAGTTGAGTTCCACAGATCTGACATCTGACAACGCCACCCCCCCCCCCCCCGACCTTACGGGCAAAACGTTTTAGTGTCCCCCCTCTTGGTAATAGATAAAAATATTGGCAGTGTTTCAAGTACATTTCCTGCAATTCTATACAATTTGCCATGGGGTGGTGAGAAGCTTTTGCAGTTTTAAAGCTAATTTCCTGCAATTCTACAAACATTTCCATGACTTATGCCATTTTCATATGATATCTGTGTGAGAGTGACAAAAAAAAGGCCAGGGCCCCTGAGCACATGCCCTGCGTGCCCGGTTGGTAATTTGGTGATGATTAGGCCTACTACAAGGTTTTACAAAATGTTGCTGACATGGGTTAATTGAGTGACTGACGTAACAAGTCGAAAACTGCTGATGCACTACCAAATTAAAACATTGCACCTTGTGTATTCTACTTTTCTAACTATCTTAGTTCCTAAAAAAAATCATGTGTGTGTGTGTGTGTGTGTGTGTGTGTGTGTGTGTGTGTGTGTGTGTGTGTGTGTGTGGAACCAGCCCCACCCTCCTGCCCACATGTTATGTGTGTTTCATCTAACCATCCCAAATGCAATTCACCACTGAAAATCTGTGTAAAGAAAACAGTTGTGAAGTTGTTATATTTAAAACTTACAGTACATCATTAATGTTATCTATAGGCTAGCCTTTTCTCTTCACCCAATGTCCTTCCACCGTGGAAACTAGGTTAGCTGACACTGCAGTCACCATGGTAACAAAATCTGCTCTCCTGTTGAGGAGTACAGTGGTTAGAGGACAGCATTCACGTGTGTGTGCACGTGCGTGTGTGCGTGTGTGTGTTGTGTGTATGAGGACGTGTGGTTACAGGAGAGGATAGAATATGCCCACCTTTACAGAGTGCCCATCATGCAAAGCGTCAGGAGCCTGGAACTCCTGTGACTTACGTGGATGGCTAAATGTACAGTTTAAACTTTAAATAGAGAGAAGAAGTCTGTGATATTTGTTTTGGCTTCAGTAGCTAGATAACTTCCTCCTACCCCTGCTGTCTTTATTAAAGTGCTGATATTGGCCTTATCACTGTTGGCTTTAGAAGACAGCTGACTGGGGTTCTGTTTGCTCTGGCTGTGGTCCTGTGGTAATAGTAATCTGGAGTAATGTAATATGATAGATGTTTTCATCCCAGTTATGCTCTGTTGCTCTCCACTGGTTTCTTTGTTTGTCAGTCTGCCTGGAAGGAAGGAAGCTGCTCCTATGAGGATCAGAGATGAGAGGATGAGAGTGCCACCGGTCTCAGGGCTGCCAGAGAGAGAGAGCGAGAGAGAGAAGAGAGAGAGATAAAGAGAGAGAGAGAGATGGGGGGTTGGCAGAAAAGTATAATTATAGGACTTACAGGAGTTAGCTCTTCAAACACACGTCTCTCTCCTCAGAAGCTCTAAGCACCTCTTTTATCTGCTCTTTCCTGAGGAGCTGAGAGGAAGTGGAGAGAGAGACCGGGCAGAGCGAGGAGAGAAGACAGACAGGGAGACAGTGGTGGAGTCTCTTTTGGTCAGTTCTCGTGCCTCAGGGAAAGTCCAGGGTTCGGTCCGTCCCAAACAACTGGCGCCAACTGGTAAACAAATAAATAAACATCACATCAATAACTCAACACTCATAAACCAGAAGGAACATTTGAAATCTTAGACACATGAACCAGAGTCTGAAGCCTTCATGTTCTTTAAGGTACAACGTATGAAGTTTAATGATCCCCTTTTATTTATGGACCAACAACACTGATACCGGATACAAACACAACCCCCTCCTCTCCCTCCCTCTCTCTCTCAATTAGCTTGATGGCACACTGATGAAAGGATAGATGCAGATAAATGTGAGTAGATTTATTGAATGGCCTCTGTCTCACCACATCAGTAGCCTAGCAGTAGCTAGAATACATTAATTCAATAGGCTACCAAGAGGAGATGTATTGTTTAGGGTTCACCTCTAGATGTCGTAATGGAGTTGTGGAGCCACATAAATACAATTCGTCTCTACCTGCACCAGGTTGATCCTCATCTTCTGGGGCGGGGAAAACTTATATTTTTCTCTGTGAGGAGGAGCTACTCTGAATCACCGGTCATGTACACGGTGGGCTGAAGACAGAGAGATTAACGGAGGATTTGTTTACAGCTGTTTAGATATCGGTGAGACTTCTCAATACAGTCTGATCATTAAGCTACAGCAGTCCGCGCAGAGAGAACACAGAACTGCTCCAACCACTCTATCTTGGAGATAGGCTACATGCCGCCAGACCTGTCCCGTCTCAACCCGGCGCTACACGCAGGTAAGGTGCTCTGGAATGTAAAGCGGAATTGCTGCAAGACTTGGGGAAATTCCTGGAGTATTTATGCTGCAGATACATGTAGCCTACTTAACTGTAATTTTAACTTTCGAAAAAAAACTGCATGCATTACATTGTTTGTTTGTTTGTTTGTTTGTCGAAAATGTAGCAAATGTTCAGAAAAGTTAGCCACTGTTGGAAAGATGTCAAATGTTCTCCAGATTTAAATAGGCCTGTTTGTCTGCCTTAAAGATGTTATAATCTAGCCTAGTAATTGCTCTAAACCGGAGGTTGGTTGTTTTTTGTCATACCGGTATATCATTTTATATTAGGCCTGTAGTTAATTGCGTGATAATAGAGCGCGGTGTGTGGTCGTTAAGTGGTATGTTGAAAAGTAATAACGTTTAGGCCACCAGGTTTATTACTGATCCATTAGGGCTGTATCCTACCATCTTGAAAGTAATTGTTACATGAAGAGAGCTTGGGCTCTCATCTCCCGAGAGAGACAGCAGGTTCTGAGACAGCGTCCTGGTCGGTCCCGGTCCCGGTGTGTGCTCTGTTCTCCTCTCAGTCCTCTCCTCATAATTGTTTTGACGGTGCCGCCTGGTTGTCGCTCTCCCAGGGCCCGGGGGAAGTCCTGGCCGCAGACAGGCTGCCTAACCCGAGCTCGACATGCTGGGTCCTGACGCTCTCTGAAGTCTGGAGCTTTGAACTACGGCTGCAGCGCTGAGGGTGGAAATCAATCCCCCTCTCTCTCTGCCTCTCCACCCTGTCCCTCTCCCTCTCTCCCCCCAGCACACCGCCTCAGACAGAGAGTCAGCCGTTCTGTTGTCATGCTTAAGAATAAGGATCAGAGACGCTGACAGAAACCGTTTTGCCCACCTACTAATGTGTTAGATAGATATAGACACCGTAAATGGCCCCACCCACCTACAATAAAGCTCAATAGACAACGAGAGAGACGGAGATATGGAGGGAGAGACGTTCTGCCCCAGTGGAGGTGAAGAAGAGAGGGATCTGGGAGAGGCGACGATGAAAGACAGATCACCGTAAGACAGAAACCACTGAGTGGAGCGGCTGGAGGTGTGTGTCTGTGTGTTTGTTGCGACTCCTTTTAATGTGCATTAAGAGTTTGTTTTTCCAGCTCTCTGAAAGGACAGTCAGTCTGTAATTAAAGCAATCAAAGATGAAGATAGATGAAGTGACTACACCAGACACACACACACACACACACACACACACACACACACACACACACACACACACACACACACACACACACACACACACACACACACACACACACACACACACACACACACACACACACACACACACACACACACACATACATACATACATACATACATACATACATACATACATGAACACACACACATGCAAATAGGAACACATGCACACACATGCATGAACACACATGCATGCACACAGTTGGATCAGTACAGCCTTGTGATGGTATGAACCTGTTTAATAACTATGGGAGTCTCTCTGAAAACACGGAAAGCTTTATCTCCGTGAATCATCTAATGATTATTAAGCTACACCATAAAAAAAGAAGGTACAATATGTTGATTCAATGTACAATTGTAAGGCAACCAGCTCCAAAACGTTTACAGCGTAGTCTTTCAGTAAAGAAATCTAACTCTTTCCTTTCAGTCCCTTCCTCTCCCACCTACTCACTTCCAACTGCTGGTAATGCGTGGGTGTATTTTGATGTGTATTTCTTATTTGTGCTGTTTGTTGGCTGGAAAGTATTGAGTTCTATTGAGAACAAATTGTCTTCAGTACCCAATGTGTTCCCTTCCCCAGCCCTGTTTATGATGTTTCTGCATGGAGGTTGGTAACATGTGTTTGAGATCTGAGAGGATTTGGCAGGTCTGTCTCTATTAAAGAGGAATAATTGGCTTTTATAGGAGAAATCCTCCAGTATCTGACTGATTGTGTTTAAGAGTTGTTCATTAGTTGGAAGCAGCAGGATGGTGTGTTGTGTGTGTGTGTGTGTGTGTGTGTGTGTGTGTGTGTGTGTGTGTGTGTGTGTGTGTGTGCTTGTGTGTGTGTGTGTGTGAGTGTGTGTTTGTACGTTTGTGAGAGAGAGACAGAGACAGAATGGAGAGAGCAAAATGTGGAGAGGAAAGTACAGAAGAAAATAAGAGAGGAGAGAAGGCTTTAGAATTGAAAACAGAAATTGACTACAGAAGGTGGGAGTAATGCCAAGAGTCAAGAACTTCACTTCATTAAAGTGTTTGTTTAATTGTCATCAGAATTAAACCATAGGCATATGAACATGTGTGGCATGTGTGTGTGTTTATGTGTGTGTTTGTATGTGTGCGTGTGCGCGAATATACACGTGTCTGTGAGAGAGGGTTTAATTGGGTTCTTGGCTTCATCTCCTCCCTGATTGCTTTGTTAGAGAAGCCACTTCCTAATCTGACAGAGTCATTATCGACTCACAGTAAATATCCATTACGGGGTTAAACATTCATTTCCGTTACGTCCTTTAGATGATAGGTCACATCTGTTACCACAGAGACAGATCAGGGAATGGGGAGTTAGGGTTAGAGAGAGATAGGATTAATGTTGATTCAAGTCAACATTCTCTCTGTCCAACCATCTTTGTAGTACCATTTGAACGTTTACATTTCAAGTTTATTCCCATTTTAGTACGTTTATCAGCCCAAATATGACACCCACCCTGTATTCAAGAGCATGCTGTGTCTCAACCAATCGTGAGCACGACACAAAAACCTCAGATTATGTAAAATAGGGTCTAAGGTACAACATATGCAAATATGTTGTTTTTTTTTTAATTTACTTGTTTTTAGATAATTGACGTTAAACAGTAATAAAATAGTTTGACAACCATGGTAGTAAACTTTTAAATTATATCAATCTCAACCGTTTATCTTTTTGAGTGATGAAGACATGGATGTCTCATGCTATGGGGGGGGGGTATGCAAAATGGGTCAACTTTGAGCACCTTTTATTTGGCATTCAGGTCCAAAAATGCCTTTTCTGAGCACTTCTACAATGGGCAAATGTGTATGGAAGGTTTAGTTCAAATCAAAAGGGGTGCTGTCAAAAAGTGATTGAATTCAAATAGATTTACCCAAGAGAAAGAGAAAGATAAGACATATGCTATCTGAAGAGAGCTGTTGTTCTGGCACTTACCTTCTGTGTGTGTGTGTGTGTGTGTGTGTGTGTGTGTGTGTGTGTGTGTGTGTGTGTGTGTGTGTGTGTGTGTGTGTGTGTGTGTGTGTGTGTGTGTTTCTGCATGCATGTGTGCGCGTGTGTGTGTGTGTAGTAGATGATTGCCCCTGCTGGGTCTCTAGGGGGACTTTCCAATAAATCAGTCTGTCTGTATACCAACACTGACAGCTCTGACAGGTCGAGGATCAGTAATGACTTAATAACAGTTAATAGTTATAGATAGTTCTGTCGGTTAGATCAGATCAAGTGTCAGCTGGCTACTATTCACTCTACTTAACTGCTGTAATGGAAAACTTTTCTTGCATATGACTAATGCCTATGATGACACATAATGGATTGGCATTATAAAGCACTTTGTCCAACACTCAAAGCATTTTACATTGCTCATTGGCTGGTGAGGATACATAATTAATTAAACTGTGTGCCAGGGATGATACTAGAATACTAGATCACCTTCAATCAATATGATACTGATAAATATGTATCTGTTGTTGAATACAGCAGCTCAACTTGCTCCATTCTGCTGATTAGTGAGAGAGAGAGAGAGAGAGAGAGAGAGAGAGAGAGAGAGAGA
The DNA here is from genome assembly GCA_023634145.1 of Thymallus thymallus. Lineage (NCBI taxonomy): Eukaryota > Metazoa > Chordata > Actinopteri > Salmoniformes > Salmonidae > Thymallus > Thymallus thymallus. The sequence goes on along the minus strand of CM042407.1, from coordinate 26,731,547 downwards.
GAGAGAGAGAGAGAGAGAGAGAGAGAGAGAGAGAGAGAGAGAGAGAGAGAGAGAGAGAGAGAGAGAGAGAGAGAGAGAGAGAGAGAGAGAGAGAGAGAGAGAGAGAGAGAGAGAGAGAGAAATATAAGCCAGTGAGATTCTCCACTCCAGCAGTGACCCCTCTATAATCATGTCCATAAAGGTATCTGTGTGTGAATGCCTCTGTAAGCTGCACTGTATCAGGAACTCTGTGGGGTCTAGTAGAGTATTTTTAAGCCATGCCCGAGGTTTAGGTCTGTAGAAAGTATTTCTTTGTGCCCGGGGTGTGGTCTGTCAGGGCCGTTAATGACACAGATAATGACTCTCAGTGTGTTTATGTGAGATTAACTCTCGTTAGAAGATTAATTCCCCGGGGCCTGAGACTGAGGTTGGCTTTCAACACAGACATGTTCCGACAGGGAGGACAGAGGGAGAGGAAAGAAGGATGAGAGAGAAGGAGAGAGGGGGGACAGACAGAGTGAGAGGTGGGGGGGACAGATAGGGAAAGGAAATGAGTGAGAGAGAGGCAGAGAGAGGAAGGGGGGAGAGAGAGAAAAGGAAAGAGTAAGACGGAGCTGGAGGGAGAAAGAGAGAGAGGGAGGGATAGAGAAGAGAGAGGGAGGGATAGAGAAGAGAGAGAGGGAGGGATAGAGAAGAGAGAGGGAGGGGATAGAGAAGAGAGAGAGGGATAGAGAGGAGAGAGGGAGGGATAGAGAAGAGGAGAGGGAGGGATAGAGGAAGAGAGAGGGAGGGATAGAGTAGAGAGGGATAGAGAAGAGAGAGAGGGAGGGATAGAGAAGAGAGAGGAATAGAGAAGAGAGAGGGATAGAGAAGAGAGATGGAGGGATAGAGAAGAGAGAGGGATAGAGAAGAGGGAGGGATAGGAGAAGAGAGAGGGAGGGATAGAGAAGAGAGAGGGGATAGAGAAGAGAGAGGGAGGATAGAGAAGAGAGAGGGATAGAGAAGAGAGAGAGGGAGGGATAGAGAAGCGAGAGGGAGGGATAGAGAAGAGAGAGGGAGGGATAGAGAAGAGAGAGAGGGAGGATAGAGAAGAGAGAGGGGAGGGATAGAGAAGAGAGAGGGAGGGATAGAGAAGAGAGAGAGAGAGAAGGGAGAGAGGGAGGGATAGAGAAGAGAGAGGGAGGGATAGAGAAGAGAGAGGGAGGGATAGAGAAGAGAGAGAGAGAGAAGGGAGAGAGGGAGGGATAGAGAGAAGAGAGAGGGGAGGAGAAGGGAGAGAGAGACAACTTCAAATAGAGCGATGCATTCCAGTGTGTGTGTTGAGTGTGTGGGGCGCTGGGGACTCGCGGGGGTGTGAGGAGCTGGGAGCCTGATGAAAGCTTCAGGGTGTGTGTTTGTGCGTGTGTGTGTGGTGTGTGTGTGTGTGTTGTGTGTGTGTGTGTGTGTGCGGCATGTGTTCGATTAGTATGATAATTAGGTGCTCGGGCAGAGTCGTTTGGCATCTCTCACTTCCTTTTCAGAAGACAAGCTTTTTCATCTAAACAAAAAGTTACTTTTTCCTTATATTTATCCTGAAAGCCCAGCAGCGCCACTCGGGTCTCCTACACACACACACACACACACCACACACACACACACACACACACACACACACACACACACCACACACACACACACACACACACACACACACACACACACACAACACACACACCACACACACACGGGTTGTGGTTTAATTAAGATAATTTCAGCTCAGAAGCCAGGACTTTATTAAATAGGATCAAAAGGAAAAGGATGTTGACCCTTTTAGAAGGGAACCGCCATGTGGAACACAGATAAACACCAGAGAATTTGTTCTTAACCTGACTTATTATTATTTATTTTATTTTAAAGGTTAAAATAAATACATAAATAAATAAATAATAATAATAATAAATACATTATAAACCCTGGGTCTGGTTGGTTGAAACGTAACCGTCTTAGAGACTGAGCCCCCACCCTCCCACACCCCCCCCCCTCTCCCATCACCACTTACCCAGCACTCCCCCATCCCTACTTCTGAATCCATGAAAAAAAGAGGGGCATGGACTCAATCTCCCCCTTAATGTAGTGTAATCAATCTAATCTGTGTCTGATTGATTGACTATTTATAGTGTAGTAGTTAGTGGTAGCTCTATCTCTGATTCCCATCAGTTGTTTTAGTGATCGTCAGTGTGTCTCTCAGACACTTCAGTTGAGCTGTCACAAATAGAGAGACGTTTCACAAATGTGCATGTGTGCGTGCGTGTTTTGGTGTGTGTGTGTGTGTGTGTGTGTGTGTGTGTGTGTGTGTGTGTGTCTGTGTTTGCGTGTTGTGTGTGATCAAATCGAATAACATTTTATTGGTCACATACACGTGGTTAGCAGATGTTATTGCGGGTGTAGCAAAATGGTGACAGCGGGGACCCCCAATAGCAGACCAGCTAAACATGTTATCTCTTTATTGATTATCTGATACAATAACAGCTCCATGAATATAACTATTACACACACTGCATGGTGCTGCATACATTACACCAACACTACAGCCTCTTAATGTCTAGATAAAGGCTTTGTTCAATCTGTGAAACCACAGTGAAAAGCCAGTCACTTCTCTCTCTCCTTCCCTCTCTCTCTTTCAACCTGTTGTTTCTTGCATATACTGCAATTATCTGTCAGAGACTCTATGAGAAAATTACTTGATAACAATAATTACAGTATGTGTGTGTGTGACACAACCTCTCTAATGCAGAGAATGTGTGTCATAGTAACTATTCAAATACATATTTGCAGTGAATATAATTTCCCCTAAAGACAGGCAGACAACCTAGATGTTGCTGTGAGCTATGGGTCTGAGACAGAATGTCTTACATGTGAATTTCCCCATCCGGTCCTGGGTTTGTCTAATTGACTTTATGTACAGTCGTGGCCAAAGGTTTTGAGAGAATGACACAAGTATTGGTCTCCACAAAGTTTGCTGCTTCAGTGTTCTTAGATCTTTATGTCAGTAGTTACTATGGTACACTGAGAGTATAACTAGAAGTATTCCATAAGTGTCAAAGGCTTTCATTGACAATGACATTCAGTTTATGCAAAGACCCTTCTTTTTCAAGACCTCTGCAATCCGTCTTGGCATGCTGTCAATTAACTTCTGGGCCACATCCTGACTGATGGCAGGCCATTCTTGCATAATCAATGCTTGGAGTTTGTCAGAAGTTGTGGGTTTTTGTTTGTCCACCTGCCTCTTGAGGATCGACCACAAGTTCTCAATGGGATTAAGGTCTGGGGAGTTTCCTGGCCATGGACCCAAAATGTCTATGTTTTGTTCCCCCGAGCCACTTAGTTATCACCTTTTGCCTTATGGCAAGGTGCTCCATCATGCTGGAAAAGGCATTGGGTTGTCACCAAACTGTTCTTGGATGGTTGGGAGAAGTTGCTCTCGGAGGATGTGTTGCACTCACACCTGCCTGCTGCCATTCATCAGCAAGCTCTGCACTGGTGGTACCCCCGATCCCGCAGCTGAATCAACTTTAGGAGACGGTCCTGGCGCTTGCTGGACTTTCTTGGGCGCCCTGACGCCTTCTTCACAACAATTGAACCTCTCTCCTTGAAGTTCTTGATGATCCGATAAATGGTTGATTTTTGGTGCAATCTTACCAGCAGCAATATCATTGCCTGTGAAGCCCTTTTTTGTGCAAAGCAATGATGACGGCACGTGTTTCCTTGCAGGTAACCATGGTTGACAGAGGAAGAACAATGATTTCAAGCACCACCCTCCTTTTAAAGCTTCCAGTCTGTTATTCTGACTCAATCAGCATGACAGAGTGATCTCCAGCCTTGTCCTCGTCAACACTCTCACCTGTGTTAACGAGACAATCACTGACATGATGGCAGCTGGTCCTTTGTGGCAGGGCTGAAATGCTGTGGAAATGTTTTTGTGGGAATAAGTTCATTTTCATGGCAAAGAGGGACTTTGCAATTAATTGCAATTCATCTGATCACTCTTCATGACATTATGGAGTATATGCAAATTGCGATCATCAACACTGAGGCAGAAAACTTTGTGGAGACCAATACTTGCGTCATTCTCAAAACCTTTGGCCATGACTGTACTGTGTGTTTGTGCAAGAGAGTGATCTACACTTCCGTAGTACTACATTTATCAGACGCTCGTATCGTGAGCAACTTACAGGAGGCTCTTAACAGCTAGGCTACCTGCCGCCCATGGTCACTAGGGATGTATAGAGACAGTTTGGGACTAATTCCAGATTGGGAGATAAAACACTATCACATTATCACACTTGAACACTTGAACACTTGGTGTTTTTCCAGTTGTAGCATCATGCTCGTCTCTATGTAGTGTAAAGGCTTTTGTTCTATTGGCTATTTATTCCCACAAACAAGACAGAGATTGTTGGAGTGTTGAGATTACCCTTTAAAAATGTAATGGCAAAAATGTAGATTTCCGCCTAAATAGACATACCTAAAAGTAACTGTTATTCGTGTGTAATTACATGATTCTGACATGCAAAAACGTGGTATATTTGGAAAGAAGACATCGGGGAGATTGTGAGGAAATGATCAGAAGATAGTGACATGAGTTACATAGATCAGAATACACAAGATCAAGCACACACAAAATAAACGTTTTTTTATTTATTTTGAAAGTCTTTGATTGACAAGCTATAAGTATATTATTGATTGCTAGAGCTGGAAACATATCAGATGGCTTCCACAACAATATCAGAATTTTTATTTATTTATGGTAGTTCGTCATACCAAGATTTGAAGGCACCGATCAATAGCCAAGATACTCAGCTTTCCGCAGACACCCTGCTTTTGCAGATAGAGGCTACCATTCTCATAACAGACTGAACTGAATAAAAAACATTGAATAGGATCCCAAATATGCAGACTTTACATTAAAGAGCCATATGATCCATCTATGATAGATAGATGTTACATATTTGATAGATCTATGATCCATCTATTATGTATAAGGTATACACACTCTGAATAAGGTACACTCTGAATAAGGTACACTCTGAATAAGGTACATTCTGAATAAGATTGCACATGCAATGCCAATAGGACCGATATATGATGTTTGTTAAGCAACCATAGTAAATGTGAATACTCCCAGAGGTCTGTCAGAAAGGTAGCTTGTTCATGTGTGTGCATGCTGTGGCTTAAAACGGAGGTAAACATGCAGGTAAACAAGGCAACAGCTCAGTCCTGCTCTTGACTGCAGGGCTGCAGGATTTACTGCCTGCCTGCACACCCACAGCACGCCAACACACACACACACACACACACACACACACACACACACACACACACACACACACACACACACACACGCCACACACACACACACACACACACCCCCTCTGCTGGAGCGAGAGAGAGCACACTAGCTGTGGTGGGAGCAATTAGGCTCCAGTAAAAGTCTGTGTTTGTTTACATCTAATAATACAGCTCCCATTAATGTTGCAGTGGGTCATTACTGTGGTGTGTCAGAAAACCTGCACTCTTGCTGTCCTCACAGAATGAGACAAGACTGGATCTGTTTATAAAAGCACTTTAAACTGCAACAAATAAACAAACCTGTAACTAAGAACGTCCCTAATGACACAGAGTTTCCCTGAGCCTGGACAGTGTTAAAACTGATCTGAGATCCTGTGTGTTTGTTGACCTGCTGTTAATGTATCTGTTTAACTCCACTTTACGCAGTTGTGTGTTCTGGGGGAAAATACTCTCTCTCACCAAGGCATCACCTTCCAATAACACTGACGACATTATTTATACTTTACTGGCATACACGCACACAGAATTTATTTAGAGAAAAAACGAGCTGGAATGTTATTGTAGTGCTTGGAGTGGGCCAATAATAATCAGTCTCCTGTAGGTAAGGGCTGAGCCTGACAACACACACACACACACATATGGACACAATACACACATAAGAACACAAACAACCACACACACACGCAGGTAGTTTTTGCTATAAACAATTGAAACCTTTACATTGACATTATTCTGTTACATACATGAATAAAAGGGATAAATACTGTTTGACGTTTGATCACATTTTTGGTTTATGTTTTTTTTAATGTACCTGTGAATGCTTGTATACCTTAGTAAGTACAGTGTCTGTGTTCTTTTGCCCATCTTAATCTTTTCTTTTTATTGGCCAGTCTGAGATATGGCTTTTTTCCCCTCTCGCTCTCCTCAGTGACTGAGCTTTAATAGAGGAATTGTTGATGATCTCATTACATCAGTAGGGCAGAGGTAGAGAACAGTATCACACACACACACACTCACGCACACGCACACGCACACGCACACGCACACGCACACGCACACACACACACACACACACACACACACACACACACACACACACACACACACACACACACACACACACACACACACACACACACACACACACACACACACACACACACACACACACACACACACACACACACTCAATGGAGTATAACCCACACACACTATGATACGTGGTAGGTGTATGAGGCATGGGTTTCAAAATGCATGTACTGTACCTCTGACTCTCTTTCTCTCTGCCTCTGCCTCTCTCTCTCTCTCTCTTTCTCAGGGGAAGGTGTGAAGATGTTCCAGAAAGGAAGTCAGATAGAGTCCCTCTTCCTCTGTTTGTTATTGGTGAGTATCTCTCAAATTACTCCTCCTTCTCCTGGCTCGTTCCTCCTCCCCCTCTCTCGTCATCCTCGCCCAT